>PVJL010003093.1:0-41418 GCA_004026885.1 Lyroderma lyra
AACAGAAATAGAGACCAATGGAATAGAACTGAAAACCCAGAAATAAACCCACAAATATATGGACAAATAATTTTCGATAAAGGAGCAAAAAACATACAATGGGGAAAAGACATCCTCTTTAGTAGGTGGTGCTGGGAAAACTGGAAAAACATATGCAAAAGAATGAACCTGAGCTATGAACTCTCTCCATATACAAAAACTAACTCAAAATGGATCAAAGACCTTCATGTAAGACCTGCAACAATAAACTGTATAGAAGAAGACATAGGTACTAAACTTATAGACCTAGGACTCAAGGAAGACTTCATGAACCTGACCTCAAAGGCAAGGGAAGTAAAAGCAAAAATAAATGACTGGGATTATATTAAACTAAAAAGCTTCTGCACAGCAAAAGAAACCATCAACAAGGCAAAGAGACAGCCAACTGCATGGGAGAAAATATTTGCAAATAACGCATCAGATAAGGGTCTAATATCTAAAATATATAAAGAACTAATAAGACTTAACAACAAAAAAACAAACAACCCAATTAAAAAGTGGGCAGAAGAACTAAACAGACACTTCTCCCATGAAGAAATACAAATGGCCAACAGAAGCAGTTAGCTAAGCGCACCAAACTTTAGCCCGCGCGCTCCAACTTAAGGTACTGCCCCAACTCCCCCCTGCCCACATGTCGGCACCACCCAGTCCAGCACTATAGCCAATTATAAAGTGACCACTACCTCACCACGTAGGCAGTCCTGCCCCCCTTTTTTTCCTACTGTATATATACTGCTGTTACAAAAAATAAAATTTTGAGGCTTGATCAGAATCCTGTCTTGCCTCCATCTCTTCGTATCTCCCATCCCTCTTTTCATCCTCCACTGGTTCCTCCTCGCCCTGCGTTGTTTTGCCCCATGGGTCGGGGCATAATTGGCGCCCAACGTGGGACCGAGGTACGGATCCGCGTGGGGGACACCCACTTGAGAAGCCCTGGCCAGGCAACCCTTGAGCTTCCACGAGGTGTGAGATAAGCTCGTCTTGAGTCACCGCGAGGTATTGAACCGTGAATGAAGACTCGTTCCTGATCACCGCGGGACTAGCCGCCCTGCGAGCTTGATTTGTTAGAGGTAAGTGGGCGATCACTATGGGACAGGAATTGAGCTCTCACGAGCTTTTCCTTAAAGGTATTAAGGAATCTCTCAAGATGTGAAGAGTTAAGGCTCGCAAAAAAGATTTACGTGATTTCTTTGTGTTTCTCTCTGATGTTTGCCCATGGTTCCCTCAGGAAGGTACAATAGATCATAAATGCTGGGAAAGAGTTGGAGATTGTCTAAAAGACTATTTTGAAGTTTTCAGCCTGGTTAATGTCCCTGTCTTTGCCTTTGCATATTGGAACTTAATTCATGATGTGCTTGAAGTCCATTCCCATGATTTAGTCATCCAGAGGCTAATACAAATGGGGGAGAAGGTTCTTAAAGAAAGTTCTCGACCCCCTCTGTCTGCCACGAGGAGAACTCTCGTCCTCCCTCTGTCTGTCACTCCATTGCAATAAAAATACCCGAAGAACCTGAACCCCTCATTTCTGATTTAAAAGTTTCTGAGCCAAATCCTGACCCGCCTAATACCCCTCCCCAAAGTTCTAATATATACCTTTCTCTCGCTTTCATTTCTAAAGATTACCATAAAGACCACTTATCCCCGGAAGACCAAGAAACCTTAGATGAACAGGCCGCTCATTACCATGATAGGGAGGACCCTTGGGGCCTTGCCGTGCCCCCCTTAGGCGATCCCTCTAATAAGCCATTTAGACCTCCCCCTTATAATCCCCCTCATAATACCCCCCAAGATCTACCCGCATTTTGCACTCCAGTCTTAAAGCCATATCACAGTTTACCCTTTCATTCCGACCCTATCCGACAAGCTAAAATCTCTCTAACCCAGGAAGTCTCCTCATGAAAAGAAATTCTCCAACAGAAACGTGAACATATCCAACTTATTAAAGAGATTCAAGCCCTTGAGGCTGAACTTACTACCCAGACTCCCGGCCAGGCCCTTAAAAAACCCCTAAAAATTCCAAAACCCAAAGCTCCGATCCTCGCATTTCCAGTCACCCATAGCCATAATGCCCGACCCCCTCCTGATGACTTAGGGGAAGAGGGAGAAGAAAACCCCCTGACTCCAAAAATAAGGACCAAAATTCAACCGAGGAGACTTCAGACATGGAAGATCCTACCCCAGATCAAAACAAAAATAAAGGCCAAAAATACCGCCACTTAAATCTTAAATATTTAAAGGACTTAAAGGCAGCTGTAAACAGTTACGGCCCCAATGCTCCTTATACTCTAGCAATACTTGAGAGCTTAAGTGATCGGTGACTGACCCCTAATGATTGGCTCTCCTTAGCTCGAGCCACATTATCCGGAGGAGAATATATTCTTTGGTGCACTGATTTTGTGGAGAACTGTCGAAAGACTGAGCAGTGCAATAATGAAAGTAAAAGTAAAACCTCCCACTCATGGATGAGAGATAAACTACTTGGACGGAGCCCCTATGATACTAATGAAGCACAAGCCGCCTTTCCCCCTGGCTTACTAGCACAGATACAAAATGCCAGCCTTAAGGCTTGGTGGCGCCTTCCCTCCGAGGGCTCGGCCACCACCTCCTTAGCCAAGATCCGCCAGGGCCCCGATGAGCCTTACAGTGAGTTCGTTAGCCACCTAACCGATGCCGCTGAGCGATTAGTCAGAGAAGGGGAAGCTGAAAGTGCCTTTATTAAACGCCTTGCATATGAAAATGCTAACCCATCCTGCCAAGAGACTATAAAGCCTCACCGTAACGGTGGCCTCTCTGACTATATTAAACTCTGCTCAGGCATAGGTGCCTCCCATGCCATCGGGGTGGCTATAGGGGCCGCTCTTAAGGATTTCATTAGAGATAAACAACAAAAAAACTTGCTTTAACTGCAAAAAACCTGGACATTTTATCCGTGACTGCCTGGCAAGCAAACAGTGCCAGTCACCGGGACTCCCTGCCATGGTGTGTCCTCGGTGCAAGAGAGGCAAACATTGGGCCACTAATTGCTATTCCAAAACTGATGTCAATGGACGGCCTCTCCCTCCAAAGCAGGGAAACTCCCAGCGGGGCCAGCCCCTGGCCCCGCCCTCGGAACGGAACCTAGGGGCGATCGGGTTCATTCCTCAGACTCAGGCACAAAAACAAATTCTTCCTGTGCAGGCATCAACTCCCTCTGCCGTGCCACCCCAGGAAGTGCAGGACTGGACCTGTGTTCCGCCTCCAATACAATATTATTACCTGATCAAGGCGTTCAGCTCATCCCTACAGAGGCTTATGGACCTTTACCCCCTGAGACATTTGGCTTAGTCTTAGGACGTGGCAGTTTCTCCTTGGCAGGCCTCCATATCATCCCAGGGGTCATTGACAACGACTATACAGGACAAATCACCCTCCTGGCCTCAGCCCCGTTAGGCCCCATATCCATTCCTAAAGGAAAAAGAATAGCACAGCTTATACTACTCCCCTTAAACTCCACAAATAAAAGTCATACTCAATCTCCAAAGCTGAACTCCACCCTTGGCTCCTCTGATGCTTACTGGGTTCAACAAATTACCCCTGAAAGACCACTACTTACCTTACAGATAGATGGAAAGGCCTTCGAGAGGCTAGTTGATACAGGAGCGGATGCCACTGTAATATCAGCCCAATATTGGCCCCCCAACTGGCCCTGCGAAACCTCCATAATGCATCTCAAAGGCATCAGCCAATCCGCCAACCCCAAACAAAGCTCAAAAATTCTAACCTGGAAAGATAACGAAGGCAATACAGGACAAGTCCAACCCTATATCGTCCCAGGCCTTCCTATTAATTTGTGGGGTCGTGACATTTTATCCCAGTTAAAACTCATTATGTGCAGTCCTAATGAAATAATCACCCAACAAATGCTTAACCAAGGTTTCCTGCCCGGTCAGGGACTAGGAGAAAACAATCAAGGTATAAAACAACCACTTTCCATAACCCCAAAAATGACCGCATAGGGTTAGGAAACAAAAATTTTTCATAGCGGCCATTGACTTTCCTGTACCCCATGCGGACAAGATTAAATGGAAATCCGACTCGCCCATTTGGGTAGATCAATGGCCTTTAACCTAAGAAAAACTTACAGCTGCCACAAAGTTAGTACAGGAACAAGTGGCGGCTGGACATTTACAACCTACTACCTCTCCATGGAACACCCCTATATTTGTAATAAAAAATAAAGTCTGGAGCATGGCGACTCCTCCAGAATCTCAGAGAAATTAATAAAACTATGTTTACAATGGGAGCTCTTCAGCCTGGCCTACCTTCCCCTATTGCCCTTCCAGCCAATCATTTTAAAATCATTATCGATCTAAAAGATTGTTTTATTTACCATCCCTCTTTACCCCCAAGACCGGGAGCGCTTTGCATTCAGCCTCCCAGTCACTAATTTTAAAGGCCCAATGCACCGTTATCAGTGGAAGGTTCTTCCTCAAGACATGGCCAAAAGCCCCACCTTGTGTCAAAAATTTGTTGCTCAGGCCGTAGACCCTCTCAGGCCTCGGTGGCCCTCTACCTATATTATTCATTACATGGATGACATCCTCTAAGCAGGGGCCTCCACTTCTGAGGTCCTCAAATGCAACCAGGAACTAACTCAGCGCCTGGCCTCTCTCGGGCTCCAAATTGCCCCAAATAAAATACAACTAAAAGACCCCTACTATTACCTCGGCTTTGAATTAAACTCAAACATAATCACCACCCAAAAAATTCAACTAAAAACATCCCTTTACAAACCCTCAATAATTTTCAAAAATTCCTGGGAGACATTAACTGGCTTAGGCCTTATCTCAAACTTATGACAGGAGAGTTAAAACCCCTTTTTGACATATTACAGGGAGACTCAGATCCTCTATCCCCTCGCAAGCTCTCCCCAGAGTCCAAAGAAACACTCCGCATCATTGAAGCCGCTATACAACAACAACAAATTACATTTCTGTCCTACAATAAACCCTTCGCCCTCATCATCTGTGCTACACCCCACACACCTACTGGAGTCTTATGGCAGGAAAACCCCCTCCTATGGATTCATCTGCCCTCCTCCCCGTCTAAGGTTCTTATTTCATACCCCTCCCTAATCACCAAGCTTATAAGGTTAGGCAGGGAAAAAAGTCGCCAACATTTTGGCAAAGACCACAACCAGCTCGTCCTCCCTTATACCAGAGAACAAATAGACTGGCTCTCACAAAATGATGATGATTGTGTCATTTGTCTCTCTTCCTTTCAAGGCAAGATTGATAACCATTACCCCTCGCATAAGCTTCTCCAGTTTGGACGATTACATCCTTTTACTTTTCCAAAGGTCACTTCGACCACCCCCTTAAAAGATGCCTCCCTAGTTTTTTCCGATGGGTCTTCCTCTGGCATCGCAGCATACATCATAGATACACAGAGCCATAATGTTAAATCCCCTTTTCAGTCAGCTCAGCTCATAGAACTATTTGCTATTCTACAAGTCTTCAGGGTATTAAATAATACCCCCTTTAACCTCTACACAGATAGTGTCTATATAGCACTCTCGGTTCCCATGTTGGAAACTGTCCCCTACATCAAACCATCTACAAATGCCGTTTCCCTTTTTTGTCAGCTCCAATCCCTCATCTTAAAGAGACAGTACCCCTTTTATATTGGACACCTTAGAGCCCACACTGACCTCCCTGGTCCGCTCTCCCAAGGTAATGCCCTTGCAGACAAAACTACTCGCCTAGTATATTCCCTTACCACAGACTCTATTACTAAGGCTAAGCAATGCCATGCTCTCTACCACCTCAATGCCCATACACTCCGTCTTTTATTTAAGATTACCAGAGAACAAGCCAGACAAATTATTAAAAACTGCCCAGGATGCATCACTCTCCTGCCGCTTCCCCATTTAGGGGTAAATCCCAGAGGTTTACTCCCCAATGAAATTTGGCAAATGGACATTACTCATATTTCTGAATTTGGCAATCTCAAGTATGTCCATGTAACCATTGATACCTACAGTGCTTTTATCTTCACCATAGCGGTGAATCCTCTAAAAATATCATAGCACATGCCCTTCAATGCATTGCTGCTATAGGAAAACCTCAAAAGATTAAAACAGATAATGGGCCTGGATATACCTCGCAAACATTTCAGAACTTCTGCCATCAATTCCAGATTAAACACGTCACTGGCATGCCGTATAACCCTCAAGGACAAGGAATAATAGAACGAGCTCACCAAAACCTCAAAAATACCATAGCCAAACATAAAGTAAATAACCTCTACCCTACAAAAGGCTCCCCCTGCAACATCCTTAATCATGCAGTGTTTACCCTCAATTCTCTACAATTAGATAGCAATGGAAGATCTGCAGCAGATCATTTATGGCACCAAGAAACAAAAGACCACTATGCAAAGGTCATGTGGAAAGATCCATTAACTTCTAAGTGACATGGTCCTGACCCAGTCCTCATCTGGGGACGGGGGTCTGCATGTGTCTATGACACACAAGAAGACGGACCACGATGGCTACCCAAACGCCTTGTTAAACCCATTAACGGCCCCCAAAAATAACTACCCATCTTCCAGGGAAGTAATCCCTGAGATAGACATTTTTTTTTTTAATTACAGGTTATGGAAACAATCAGCCAACTCCTGCTACTAATTCTAATACAAACGACCGACAGCGGATTGGGACCCCCAATGACAAGACAGGAGTTACTTCTGAAATTTTATGGAAGCCCTTGTGACTGCAAAGGAGGTGAACATAAAACCACCCCCACTTCTTACACACAGATGGCTGACTGTGACAGCAAAACCGCTTATTTAACCTATAATAGCCTAATTGGGGGAGGATTCAAACAAAATTGGAAGTGTGTAAAAATGCCTAAGATCATACCTGTGATCGATAGCAAACCAGGGCCTTGTCCCAACAGTTGTCACGTAGCCCCACAATTACACTCTACCTGCTACGACAGTGTCCAACAGTGTACACACACAGATGGCAAGATATACTTAACAGCCATCTTACAAAAAACTCGTAGTGGCTCTTCTGGAGGCGAATATGACTACAGCAACCCCAGAGCACACTCTAAATATGCTCAAGCCTCTTGCCGAGGCGAAGTTGGCAAAGACATTTGTTGGCCACCACAGGCACCAATTTATATATCAGATGGCGGTGGGCTGACAGATAGGGTTCGATAAACTGTAGTTCAGAATCAAATTGAAGAACTTATTAAACGTATGTATCCTCCCCTCCAATACCACCCTGTAGCACTCCCTAAACCTCGAGAGGTAGATCTGGACACCCAGTCTAGTAACATCTTAGAAGCCACCCTTATAGCTCTAAATGCTTCTAACCCCCAGCTTGCTGAACAATGTTGGCTATGCCTGACTATTGGAACCCCTATGCCCACAGCTATCCCAGCTCCCAACCCTTCCATCACACAAGACACCAACTGCAGCTTCAGCGTACTCTTTAGAGTTCAGCCAGTAGGGTTTAACTTTTCTACTTGTTATCAGGCCACATTTCAGAATAATAGTTATGACATAAACGTAGGCTTTATCACCTTTTCTAACTGCTCCCCCATCACTAACTACACCGGACCCCTCTGTCCTGCCCCCGGACAAGTTTTCCTCTGTGGCAATAACATGGCTTATACAGCCCTGCCAATTAATTGGACTGGACTTTGTGCACAAGCTAGTATTCTCCCAGATGTCTCCATTATACCAGGAGATGAGCCTGTTCCCCTTCCCAGCCTTGATTATATAGCTGGACGCCAGAAACGAGCTGTTCAATTTATTCCCCTACTTGTTGGCCTGGGCGTCACTGGAGCCATGGCCAAGGGTCCGCCGGTTTAGGCGTAGCAGTTCATTCCCACACCAAACTATCTCTTCAATTAATAGATGATGTTCAAGCCCTTTCAGGAACTATCAATGATCTTCAAGATCAAATTGACTCCCTAGCGGAGGTAGTCTTACAAAACCGCAGGGGTTTGGACCTTCTCACAGCAGAACAGGGAGGAATTTGTTTGGCCTTACAGGAACGCCACTGCTTCTATGCCAACCGGTCCGCAATTCTCCAAGACAAGATAAGAAGACTACAAGAACACCTGGTGAAGAGAAGAAAAGAGCTATTCGAGAATCCTCTCTGGAGCGGACTCAATGGGTTCCTCCCCTACGTCCTTCCCTTTCTAGGCCCCCTCGTTGGCCTTATCCTAATCCTATCCTTTGGGCCCTGGGCTTTTAGAAAACTTACAGACCTTATTAAACAACAACTGAATTCCTTAATAGCCCGACCCATCCAGGTTCACTATCACTGGCTTGCTACCACCGACTGTATCACAGAAGGCTACTCCAGCTCCCTCCCCACAGGGGCGGCGTGATAAACAGAGGCACGCCTACCCCCTCCTCAAAGAGGGAAGAGGGGTATGGGCACTGAGTTGAGTGCGGAGCAAAGCTTTGCAAGGGAAGGTCACAAAATTCCGACCTCCTCTGGATATCCCTGTGAGTATACCTGGCTTGCATAGAGGTTGATATCGACCAATATCTGCAAAGATCGGCTCTGCCTCTCCTCCCCAAAAGATACCAAGAGCCATTACTAGTGGGCCTAAGCAGCCCACGGGAGGAGCCAGGTCACTACTCCCTCACTCGGTTAAAGCCCACCTCCCTTAAAAGACAAAAAGGGAGGAGATGTCGGGATCCATGGAAAAATACAGACCTTGCATTAGGGAAGAACGCGGACTTTCTTATTCAGGGTTTACTTTCTGGATTAGCTGGGGGCACCAGCCGGCAGGCGCCAAACAAAAGCGATTAGCTGGGGGCACCAAACAAAAGCAGTTAGCTAAGCACACCAAACTTTAGCCCGCACGCTCCAACTTAAGGTACTGACCCAACTCCCCACTGCCCACATGTCGGCACCACCCAGTCCAGCACTATAGCCAATTATACAGTGACAACTACCTCGCCACGCACGGAGTCCTGCCCTCCTTTTGTTCCTACTGTATATATACAGCTGTTACAAAAAATAAAATTTTGAGGCTTGATCAGAATCCTGTCTTGCCTCCATCTCTTCATATCTCCCGTCCCTCTCTTCATCCTCCACTGGTTCCTCCTCGCCCTGCGTTGTTTTGCCCCATGGGTCGGGGCAATAGCTGTCCAGGAACTCTCTTATTGTCAGGTTGCTGGTCTTGTGGTCTGTGTGCTGTTCAGATTGGGGATCTTTCAGGTGTTTTTTGTGCTTGTCTAGTTGGGGTACTGCTGTAAATTTTGTGCTGGTCATGCAGTGTTTCTGGATGGAATGTCTGAGCTGCTCAGATGGAGGCTCTGACAGGAATCTGTGTGCTTATCAGCATGGGGGTCAGACTGGAGACCCTGGCTGGTTAAATTTTAGGTCTGCTTGTAGACTCAGTGCTGGTCAGTTTAGGTGTCCCTCTAGGGTCTCTGTGCTGGTTGGTTTGGGGCAGTTAATTGTAATTGTATTGATATCGTTGGAGATTTTCCTGGGATTCCTATGACAAATCAATTGGGTATTTCAGGGATCTCTGACCTTGTCAGGTGTGGTGTTTTCATGTGTTTTCTGTGCCCAGTCAGGTTGTTGGTGTGCCTGGGGTCTCTGTGCTAGTGTATTTGAAAATATGCTGGTGTTTCTGTGGTTGTCATACTTAATGTCTGCCTGAAGTATCTATGCTGGTCACGTTGAAGACATGTCTGTGAACTCTATTCTGTAAAGATTGGGGTCTGCTTTGATCTCTCTCGTGCTCAGGCTAGGGGACTGTTGGGGAAGTGTACTTATAATTTTGAGGTCCTGCTGGGGTTCCCTTTGCTGGTCAATCCCAGGTTTGCTGTGTTTTCTCTGTTTGTGTCTGAGGTCTTTGGGATGGTGAAGTTTGAGCTTGGCGAGAATGTGTGTTGTGCTCATCTTGAAATCAGTTGGGGTTCTCTGTGTTCGGCAGGTGGGGTTCTGTTCGAGGTTGTTGTGCTAGTAAGGTTCAGGTTTTCTGGTGTGTCTGTGGTGATTAGTTTATGGTTTTGTTAAAGTACTTTGTTCTGCTCAGGTTGGGAGTCTAATGGGGGTCTTTGTGCTGGTCAGTTTGGTTGTCTTCCTTTGGTCTTTGTGGTGATGAGGTTGGAAGTCTGTTTGGGTACTCCGTGTTGATCACTTTTGAGGTCTGCCTAAGGTTTCAGTCCTGTTCATTATGGAGGCCTTTAAGGGTCCTTGTACATGGTGCATTTGGGGATGTGCATGTGGCTTCTTTGCTGGTGAAGTTGGAAATTGCCTGGTGTCTCTGAGCTGCTAGGTGTTGAGGTCTGCCAAGGGTTTCTGTTCTTGTCATGTTGGGGATGTGCTTGGGTCTCTGTGGTGGTATGATTGCGTGTCTGTCTGAGTTCTCTGTTGCTGGTCATGTTGAGACTCTGTTTGGGGTCTCTGTGTGCATCTGGTTATGGGTCTGCTTGGGCTCCTTGTGTTGGTCATGTTGGTGATCTCCAGGAATCTCTTTCATGGTCAGGTTATGGATTATACTGAAATTTATGTGCCTGGTCATGTTAAATGTATTCCAAGGGTGTCTGTGCTGCTCATCTTGAGATGTGCTTGGGGTCTCTGCTGAACAGGGTGGGAGTCGGCTGTCTCTGTGGTGGTCAGGTTTGCAGGCTTGTTGGATCTCTGCTGGTGATTTTTGCAAATAGTATGGTACTGTGCTGGTAAGGCTGAGGTAAGCAGGTGTCATTTTGCTTTTCATGTTGTTGGTATGCTGGAGTCTCTGTCATCATCACATTGACTGTCTGTGTTGCTCAGGTTACAGAGTCTAGAGATCTCTGTTCCAAGTCAGGTGGTGATCGGCCAGGGTCTTCTGTGGTAGTCATGTTGGAGATCATCTCAGGGGTTCTGTGGTAGGCAGATTGGTCATTAGCCTGGGAACTTAGTGCTGGTCAGGCTAATGGTGTTTTGGAGATCTCTTTGCTCATTGAGATTTGGGAGTGTTTTGGGATTTTTTGTTTGTTTGTTATTTTGTTTTTAGTCTCTGTCCTGGTAACAATTGTGGTCTGCTTGGGTCTTTGTGTTGATCACAGAAATATCTGCCTGGGAAAACTATGTGTGTCAGGTTGCAGGTCTACTGAGCTTGTGTGCTTTTCAGGTTAGGGGTCTTTAAGGTGTTTTTTTGCTGGTCCAGTTGCAGGGGTC
Source organism: Lyroderma lyra (assembly GCA_004026885.1). Lineage (NCBI taxonomy): Eukaryota > Metazoa > Chordata > Mammalia > Chiroptera > Megadermatidae > Lyroderma > Lyroderma lyra. Next base: position 11,225 of record PVJL010003093.1, read on the forward strand.
TCTGGAGTTTCTGTTCTGATCACGTTGTGTTTCTGCCTGCGGTCTCTGTGCTGGTAAAATTGGGGGTCTGCAAATAGTCTGTGTGCTGTTCAGAGTGGGTCAGATTGGGTCTCTGTGCCTTCTCAGTTTTCAGGTCTGCCTGGGGTTTCTAAGCTGGTCAGTTTTGGTTTCTGCTCAAGGCCTTTGTACCCAGCCCAGTTGAAAGTGTATCTAGTCACTGTTCTGAAGAGGTTAGAGAATTTCTGGTTCTTAAATGCTGGTCAGGTTGAAGGCCTGATTTGCTTTTATGGCTGCTCAGGTTTGGGCCTTCTGGGTACTCTTTTGGTCAGGTTAAGTTTCTGCTGGTTATTTCTTGCTGGTTTCAATAGAGGTTGATTTGTTTTCCTGTGTTGTTGAGGCTGGGAGTTTGCTGCTGTGTCTGCACTGTTCACAGAGCTTTCTACCTGGGGTCTTTGTGCTTGTCACATTTGAGATGTGATGCATTTCTCTGTGGTGGACATGTTAAGGGTATTTCTGGGGTCTCTTTGCTGCACAGGTTGAGAGATTCCTGTGCTGGTCTGGTTGGTGTCTTATTAAATCTCTGCTCATATTGTTGTGGAAAAAGTAAGATATTGTGCTGTTCAGGTTGGGAGTCTGCTGCTGTGTCTGTGCAGGTCAAAGGGCTCTCTGCCTGGGGTTTATGTGTTGGTCAGTTTTAAAGTCTGCTGGGAGTCTCTTTGCTGGTCAAGATGGCACCTGCCAGGTATCACTGTGATGGCCAGATTAGGGTTCATACTGAGATTTATGTGCCACAACCTGCACGGGTGAAACAGTTAACCAGAGCGGAGGTGATGGGGAATGAAGAAAAAACACACAGACACAGACTTAGACAGAAATGCTGGCACCAGGTGGTTCTCTGTGCTCTTATGGAGACACAGAGGCCCCATCTGGCCGGAGAGAATTTATTTTATAGGGTGGGCAAAACAAGTGAGATCATAGGGATAAATCAGTAAAGCGATACTGGAAAGTACACCTCAACTAAGAAATATGCATTGTTTTTCCCTAATCCCTTAAAGTTCAAGATAACTGCATTTAATCAATATCTGGGTACACATTGCTAAGGCATTACTCTTTGTACTATTATTTTCTTCAAACAGGCAAGCCATAAGTCATGTCTTGAGTCGTTTCCACAGACCAAATTGCTTTGCTCACAATGTCATATTATTTTTATCCCCCAATCCAGAAACCACAACCCGAGTATAATCCTTGGGCTGCCTTGCAAAACCCTTGAAATGTGGATCCCAAGCACACAGGTAGCCTTGTTAAAACCTGTTTTCTCAAAGGACCTGGCTTCTTGTTCATACATTCCCTACATCTTCCCCTTTTTTATTTTTTAAGATGAGATGATGTGTGTTCAATTAGCGACCTCAGACTTGGGACTGGTGAACTTGGCAGCCGGCTAAGAAGAGAATAAATAAAATACCAATTAAGCATACAATAGTGGACAAATACCACACAGAATGTTTTAAGATATTTAGCAGATTGAACTCTAAGTTCTGTCAGAATATCTTGAGCTACTTGAGCAGGAAAAGGACATCTAGATGACTCTTTTGAATAGCCAGGATTTCAGAGTGTAATTCTTGTAAATTGAGACTAATGTTATTATGAATCCAAACTCCTAACGAATGTCTTTGAACTTTATCCCAACACCATCTAGATTTATTATAGCATAAAATAATTTTGTGAAATTTAAGACATTCTATTTCATTGCCCATTCCAAGGACAGCTGCCTCCAGGGCATTTATTTTAACTTCTAATTTTTTATCAATATTTTATTGGCTGCTTAAAGCCAATGAAGTATTATGTGCTAGTTAATTGACATAATGAGCATCTTGAATACTTTGAGATAAGGCAAAAGCAAGAGTTGTCACAGTTGATATAAACATGATTAAAGAAATTATTCCAAAAATAATCACACCTATATCTCGACGAGGGCGAGCCAACTGATTATGAATTTTTTGAAGCACTTGAAGATTCTGATCATGATCCAAGGTCCTGTAATGTTAGCAGGAAGCATTACAAAAGAGGGGTGATACAATATAATTATTTGATTATTTGATTGAATAGAAGTAACACAGTTAATAAAATTGTAGTTCAAACAGCTCACATTATAGTGACAATTTTTATAAATTATTTTTATTGGTCCGTGGAGAAGCATGTAAAAATACTGTACACAGGCCCTTAAGCCAAATTGATTTGCTGTGCTATTTTTGATTATATTAATTTTTCCCAAGGCTGCTGCTAGGAGCCAAAGTTCCACTTGTGAGGCACCAGTCTGTGTAACTAATAAGTGGGTAGTCCACGGCCCTGCAATGGGAGGTTTTCTTTTCCATATTTTGGTTTTATTACTGGACCAGTCAAATATAGTATATTAATCTCCTAGCCAATGAATCATGGGAGTATGATAAGTACATGTTTGTCAACCAATCTTTTGAGCACATTGGGGATGACATGAAGGATAGGGTGGTTGAGCATAGGTATTAGTGGAGTTACTGTACACTCTTGTTAATAAAAATATATATATATGTAGTTATTTCTTCTCCACTTTTGAGAACATTGGTCTTTTGTGCAAGTGAAACATCAATGCACGCTGGCCACTGCAATTCAGTGTCTCCAGCTGGCTCTATATTTAGGCATAGATGTCTCTGAGAGCTTAAGCCAGCATAACTAAAGATTTTCATATCAGGCATGATATGCCCATCAGGATGTCCTCCCATAAGGGAGGTGTCATTTGTGAAAACAGGGACTGAGCCACCTCCCCAGCTTGCTATATGAGCAACAGAAGGATTAGGCATATATGTCCAATAAGTGTCTCCTTGTACTCTTATTACCTGGGTGCTCACAATGGCTAGCATGGCCAAGAACAGAGGCTCAGGAGAAACACTCACCCCTCTAGGTTGTACAAGAGCAAAGCCCTTCTGGGTCAGCTTTTTTAGCTGACCCCAAGTTGGAGTCTGACCCTTTTTAGTGGTCACTTCAGGGGGGCGTCTTGCCCTTTTCAACAATCTACTCCCCGAGATTGTCATGGTCAGTTTCAGTGGCTTGCCTTTCAAAATGGTCATCAGTTCCTTGAGTCTCATCTTCCGCAGGGGTGGAACGAGGTCCTCGGGATTCATGATGTTTTATAAGCCCTTCAGGAATCCATGTGGGCTGTAATCTCCTTCTGAAAAAACACAAACAAGTCCTCTTCCCCACGTTAGTACTGGATCTGGCCCACGCTACTGTCTGGTAGCCAAATCTTTCCATATTATTTTGCCTCTCTGCAAAGAGGTCGTCTTTGGAAAATGTCTATCTGCAGGGGAGACTCCCTATTCATCACAATCCAGAAAATTTAAAGTAAAAAGAGAATGATTAACATAATTTTGAGGGGTAGGGGAATATCCTATAGTCCCCCCTTTTATTTTTTGTAATTGAATTTTTAATGTTTTATGAGCTCTTTTAAAAATTGCTTGTCCTTGTGGACTATAAAGAATGCCAGTCTTAAGCTGAATACCATTTGAAGAGCAAATTGTTGAAAACTCTGAGAAATATAAGCCAGACCATTGTCAGTTTTAATTTGTTGAGGTTTGCCCATAAATGCAAAAGCAGCAATACAATGATTAATTACATGTTTAGCACTTTCTCCCATTTGTGTTGATACAAAAATGAAACGAGAATAAGTATCAACATTAACATGAACATATTTAGACTGTCCAAATTCAGGAATATGAGTCACATCCATTTGACAAATTTGATTGGGTTTAAGGCTCTGAGGATTAATTCCTGTAGGCAAAACAGGAATATATATGAGGCATTGGGGACAAGATTTTACAATTTGCCATACCTGTTCCCTTGTGATTTTGAACACTTTATGAAGGGAAGCTGCATTTTGATGATGAAGGGGATATGTTTGACAAGCCTCATCCCAAGGCTTTAAAGAAAGGGAAAGGGGTGGGAGAGGAGGGGGGGAAGCTAAATATAAGGTGATGGAAAGAGAAGTCACATTAGGTTGTGAACTTATTATACATCAAGTTGACAATGCACTGTAGAATTGTATGCCTGAAACCTATGTAATCCTTGCTAACAGATGTCACCCCAATAAGTCTAACAATAAAAATGAATTAAAAAAAAAGAAAGAGCAGCTGATACAAGCAAATCAGTAGTAGCATTTCCTTTTGTAAGAGCACCAGGCAGATTAGTATATGCTCACATATGAGCAATGAAACAGGGCTGTATATGAGCTCTGATAAGCTGTTGTAATTAAATAAAAAGATGAAACAATTTTTCACTATTAGGATGACCTAAAGTTGTAATCTCAAATTAATTTTACAACATGAACAACATAATTACTATCACTGTGAATATTAAGAGCTTGAGATGGATAGTCAGTAAAAACCATAAGAATAGCCCAAAGCTCAGTTCTTTGAGCAGAATTATAATGAATATTTTGAACTCTATTACCAGTTTGTGAATAATATCCAGCATACCCTGAACTAGAGCCATCAGTAAATACAGTGTGAGCTCCTGAAATGGTGGTGGCCACAATAACTTTGGGAAAAATAAAACTTGTTGTTTAGCGAATTGAATAAATTTATTAGATGGATAATGGACTGAAATCTGACCAGGAAAGTTAGCTAAGGCAATTTGCCAACAATCAGCCAATTGCCACAAACATCGTTGTTGTTGTACAGAGAAAGGAACAATAATGACAGTCGGTTCAGATCCTAGAACTTCATGAACTTGCCATCGTCCTTTAATGATTAAGGAAGCAGCAAGATCATAAAAAGGCATAAAAAGACCTTGTCAGGTGAATTAGCCAAATGGATCCATTCTATAACTCCCTGTGTTTGTCATAAGGCAGCTGTAGGAGTATGAGGAGTGTCAAAAATGATTAAGTAAAGTGTTATTAGGATCCACTCGAGTGACCTAAGAAATGTTAGTGGCTTGCTCAACTCGTTGCAGCACCTCTCTTGCTTGGGCAGTTAATGTACGAGGGGAAGCAGGATCCAAATTTTCTTGTAATATTTCAAATAAAAGACTAAGATCTGCAGTAGTTAATTTTAATGTAGGTCATAACCAATTAATATCTTCTAACAGTTTTTGAAAATAATTTAGAGTATTAAGTTGGTCTTCTTGTATGGTCACCTTTGGTGGAATAATTTGTTTGCCTTCAATTATATGACCAAGATATTGAAATGGAGCTGTTTTCTGTACTTTTTCATGGGCAATAAAAAGACCTGCAATCTTTAAAGCAATTTTAAGATCAGAGAACACCTGATATAAATTATCAACATTAGCATGACTGATAAGAATGGCATCCATATAACGAATGCAGTAAGCTTTAGGATATCTTGTTTGGACAGGCTGGACGGCCTGTGCAACAAATTTTTGACACAATGTAGGGCTATTAGCCATGTCTTGTGGCAAAACTTTCCAGCAATATCTTTTCATAAGCTCTATTTGATTTAAAGATGGAACACTAAAAGCAAAATGTTTGCAGTCAGCAGGATGTAAGAGAATAGTAAAAAAGCAGTCTTTTAAATCTATTATTATCAAATGATGATTTAAAGGCATAGCTGAAGGAGAAGGGAGCCCTGGTTGCAGAGGCCCCATAACTTCAAGTAATGGTCACTCCTGCATCATGATTGCACCAAGCCTGAGCCTCACATAACTCCTGAAATCCTGTTTTCCATAGCAGATAATCTCCATTGAGGCAGGCTCTGGCAATAAAATTCCAATCATGTTGACTCAGGGAATTGTCTTGTAAAGACTCCACCAAATCAATACAAAATGAGAAGTGGGTCCATACATTGATGTTGCATTTTTGAGCCTAGTCAAAGTTTTAAAAGATATAGGCTCATAGTATCTTAAATTCTGTCCTGGATTATTAGGGTCTGGTCTTACAAGGACTGGAAATGCCTCTTTAAGATTAGTTATATCTTCTCCAGTACTCCTAGCTTCCTGTAAGGCCAACTGTAAAGGAGACATACGGAACACAGAGGTGTCTTTTTTAGGCATCATTATAGGTCCGTCTGTTGGCCATTTAGGAGCAGTTGCCCTTGTTTTAGATGGCAAGTCTGTGAAAAGCTTTTGAGCTCCCTGCAGAAGGCTATCTTCATCCTCATCGTCTGACTCCTTATCCTCTGTAACAGAATCTTTTTTATCTCTTTGTCTCTTGTCTCGTTCAGCCCCATTTTTAAATTCTTTTTTATATTCTGGAGGGAGAGACTCATCTGAAATTTGTGCAGAATCAGGGACTAGCGAGCGTAATTCCTCATATCCCTGTATAGTCTTAGCTAAAGTCATAGAATTACTTCTTCAGGCCATCACACACATGCTGGTCTGTGGTCTAAACATTCTTGAATTAACATCCACAAAGCAAAAGTATGTACAGGAGGTTTTTCATGCCCATTGACCACATAATGATCCCTCAATTGTTTTCCTACTCTTTCCCACGTTTGAGTATTTACAGTTCCTTCCTCGGGAAAACAAAGACAGGTTTTATGTACAAAATCTAAAAACTCTAAAAGCTGATGCCTTTTTATATTGCTGTCTTTAGCTTGCAGCATACACTTTAACATATCTACATAGAGCTCTCTTTCCTTAGATTCTGAATGTCCCATGTTTTACACCCGGCTCTCATATTTCGCTCCCACTTACCTTAGTTGTTAAAAGCTGATGGCCTTTAACACTCTTCAAATTGTGATCACCTCTTGGGGGCATTCCCTCATCTGACAATTTGAGTTCCTCTGTACTCTGGTCCCTGTTCAGGCGTCACTTGCTGCGACCTGCGTGGGTGGACAGGTGAACCGGAGAGGAGGCCAGGGGTAATGAAGAAAAAACACACAGACACAGATATAGTCAGAAAAGTTGGGACCAGGTGGTTCTCTTCACTCTCATGGAGACACAGAGACTCCCTCTGTCAGCAGTGAGTTTATTTTATAGGGTGGGCAAAACAAGTGATATCATAAGGGTAAATCAGTAAAGCGAGAATGGAAGTATACCTCAACTAAGAAATATGCATTGTTCTTTCCTAATCCTTTAAAGTTCCAGATAACTGCATTTAATCAATATCTGGGTATATGTTGCTAAGGCATTACGGTTTGTACTATTATTTCCTTAGGCAAGCCATAAGTCGTCTTGAGTCATTTCCACAGACCAAACAGCTTTGCACACAATGTCATAATACTTTTATCCCCCAAGCCAGAAACCACATCTCACGTATTGTCCTTGTGCATGCAGCTTTGGGCTGCCTTGCAAAACCCTTGAACTGTGGATCCCAAGCACACAGGTAGCCTTGCTAAAACGTGTTTTCTCAAAGGACCTGGCTTCTGGCTCATGCGCTCCCTACATTTATGTTCCCAGTCATGTTAAGTGTATGCCAGGAAGGAGTCTTTGTACTGCTCAGAGTGGAGGTTTGCCTGGGGTCTCTGCTGCACAGTTGGGAGGTCACTGTTTTGTCTCTGTGCTGATTATGTTTGGAGGCTGGTTGGATCTTTGATGCTGTTGTTTGGGGAAATGTTAATGTACTACTCTAGTCAGGTTTGGGGTCAGCAGATGTTTCTTTGCTTTTCCTATTCTAGGTATACTGGAGCACCTGTGATCATCACGTTGAGTGTCTACTGAGATCTCTGTGATCATCAGCCTACAGGAAGGCTAAGGGTCTCTGTTCCAAGTCAGGTAGGGATAGGCCAGAGTGCTATGTGCTAGTGGTCAGACTTAGTGTGTGTCTTGAGTTTTTATGCTGGGCATGCTGATGATATGCCTGGGGATTCTTTGCTGGTAATGTTGGGGTACATTTTTATTTGTCTGTTGATCAGGTTAGGAGACTGATGTAGTACTATGCCTATCAGATTGGTGGTCGCTGGGAGTCTCTTTATTCTTCAGATTCCATGTCTGCTGGAGTCACTGTGCTTGCCATGAAGAGTCTCAGCTTGGTGTCTCTGTTCTGGTCATGTTACAGAGTCACTTGGATCTCTGTTCTTGTCAGGTTTTAGTTCTGGTAAGGGTCTCTCGGCTGGTAACTTTTGAGATCTGCTGAGAGTATATGCTATTCAGCTTATGGGCCTTATGGGAATCTCTATACTGGTCAGGTGGGATGCAGGCAGATTGGTTCTCTGCCTGAGGACTCTGTACTGGTCAGGTTGAAGTTCTGGTTAATCTTCATGCTGCTCAGGTTGAGAGACTACTGGGTACTGTGCAATTCAGTATGGGTGTCTGGTTAGAGACTCTTTTTCTTTTTTTATGCAAAATCAATTATATTATATATTTATTAGATTTTATGAAATTAGTGATTAATATTTTAAATATTATTTTTACATGCCAAGTAATGCTTTGATTAAAATAGTGATATGAGAGTCATAGTTAAAACACAATATTAACAGTATTCTTGCATATTATGTTGGTGTCAATAGTTCATAAAATCTAGTTCTGATTTAAAGATGCTAACTTATTATACTTACTTTGATCATTTTACAATTTAATTACATTTTGAAGATTGATTAAAACAGCCATTTTAATTGAAAACAAGAAAATAACCAAGACTATTTACCATTTATTTTCCTCTTTCCTTCCTTCCTTCCTGTCCTCTTAGGTCTCTTTTTCCCTTTTGCCCATTATTTTTTGGGAATATCAAATTTCTTGAGGCGTTCCCTGAATAACCTTTTTATGTATATGTTTTTTTGCTGGCATATACAATATGGTATTAAATGTTCATTTTTGTTTTCTTTCTTTTTTTTAAATTCATTTTTACTGTTAGACTTATTGGGGTGATATCTGTTAGCAAGGATTACATAGGTTTCAGGCATACAATTCTACACTGCATTGTCAACTTGTTGTATAATAAGTTCACCACCTAGGGTGAGTTCTCTTTCCATCACCTTATATTTAGCTTCCCCACCTCCTCTCCCACCCCCTCCCCTTTCTCCCCTCCTTAACCCATTCATCCCCAAATAAACATTAAACTATTGATTGTGTCCATGGGTTATTTGTTTGTTCATTTATTTTATCTTTGCTTTCAGTTTTATATTCCTCATATGAGTGAAGTCATACAGTTCCTCGCTTTTCTTTCAGGCTTATTTCACTAAGCATGATGATCTCCAGGTCTATCCATTTTGTTGCAAATGACAATATTTCATCTTCTCTTATAGCTGAATAATCTTCCATTGTGTATATGTAGCACAGCTTCTTTATCCAGTCATCTGTCACAGGGAATTTTTGTTGTTTCCATGTTTTGGCCACTGTGAACAGCGCTGCAATGAACATTGGGGTACATAAGTCTTTGCTGACAAAGGTTTTCAAGACTTGTGGCTAGATGCCCAGAAGGGGGATTGCTGGGTCAAATGGTAGCTCCATTCCCAATTTTCTGAGGAAACTACACACTGTCTTCCACAGTGGTTGTACCAGTTTGCATTCCCACCAGCAGTGTACCACAGTTACTTTATCTCCACATCCTCTCCAGCACTTGTTATTCCTTGTCTTGTTGATAATAGCCATTCTAACAGGTGTGAGGTGGTATCTCATTGTGGTTTTGATTTGCATTTCCCAGATAGCTAATGAGGATGAGCATTTCTTCATATGTCTGCTGGCCATTTGTATTTCTTCGTGGGAGAAGTGTCTGTTTAGTTCTTCTGCCCATTTTCATTGGGGTTGTTTGTTTTTTTGTTGTTAAGTCTTAATAGTTCTTTATATATTTTAGATATTAGACACTTATCTGATTATTTGCAAATATTTTGGCCCATTCAGTTGGCTGTCTCTTTGCCTTGTTGATGGTGTCTTTTGCTGTGCAGAAGCTTTTTAGTTTGATATAGTCCCATTCATTTATTTTTGCTTTTACTCCCCTTGCCTTTGTGGACAGGTTCATGAAGTCTTCCTTGAGTCCTAGGTCTATAAGTTTAGTACCAATGTCTTCTACTATACAGTTTATTGTTGCAGGTCTTATATGAAAGTCTTTAATCCATTTTGAGTTAATTTTTGTATATGGAGAGAGTTCACAGCTCAGGTTTATTCTTTTGCATATGTTTTTTCAGTTTTCCAAACACCACCTACTAAAGAGGCTGTCTTTTCCCCATTGTATGTTTTTTGCTCCTTTATCGAAAATTATTTGTCCAAAAATTTTTGGGTTTATTTCTGGGTTTTCACTTCTATTCCATTGGTCTCCATTTCTGTTCTTCTGCCAGTACCAAGCTGTTTTGACTACTGATGCTTTGTAATATTAATTGAAGTCAGGAAGTATAATGCCACCAGCCTTATTCTTTTTATGTAGTATTGCTTTGGCAATTCGAGGTCTTTTATGGTTCCATATAAATGTAATAATTGTTTTATCTATTTCGTGAAAGTATGATTGTGGGATTTTGATGGATCTTGCATTAAATCTGTTGCTTTGGGCAGAATGGTCATTTTAACAATGTTACGTCTTCCTGTCCATGAACAGGGAATATTTTTCCACCTCTTAAAATCTGTTACAATTTCTATCAAGTTTCTTTTAGTTTTCCCTGTATAAGTCTGTCACGTTCTTCGTTAAGTTAATTCCCAGGTATTCCATTCTTTTTGTTTTGATAGCAAAGGGAATTGACTCCCTCATTTCTTTTTCTGTGGACTCGTTGTTTGTATATAGGAATGCTGTTGATTTTTTACATTGATTTTGTATCCTGCATGTTTACTATAGTTTACTAATAGTTTCCTGGTGGAATCTTTGGAATTTTTTATATACAGGATCATGTCATCTGCAAATAGTGACAGTTTGACTTCTTCTTTCCCAATTTGGATACCTTTGATTCCTTTCTCTTGCCTGATTGCTGTAGCTAGAACTTCCAGTACTACATTAAATAGCAGTGGTGACAGGGGGCATCCCTGTCTTGTTCCTGATTTTAGGGGAATAGGCTTCAGCTTTTCCCCATTCAGTTTGATGTTAGCCGAGGTCCTGTCACATGTGACCTTTATTATGTTGAGATACTTTCCTTCTATACCTATTTTATTTAGTGTTTTGATCATAAATGGATGTTGTACCTTGTCGAAAGCTTTTTCTGCATCAATTGAAATGACCATATGGTCTTTATCTTTGATTTTGTTTATGTGGTGTATCACATTGATTGAATTTCATATGTTGAACCATCCTTGTGCTCCTGGAATGAATCCCACTTTATCATGATGTATGATCTTTTTGATGCATTGTTGTATTCTGTTTGCTAATATTTTGTTTAGAATATTTGCATCTGTGTTCATCAAAGATATTGGTCTATAACTTTCTTTCTTTGTGTTATCTTTTCCAGGCTTTGTTATTAAAGTAATGTTGGCCTCATAGCACGAGTTAGGAAGTATTGCTTCCTCTTCAATTTTTTGGAAGATTCTGAGGAGGATAGGTGTTAATTCTTCTTTGAATGCTTGATAAAACTCATTGGTAAAACCACCTGGTCTAGGTCTCTTGCCTGTAATAAGATTATGGATAGTCATTTTAATATCTTCACTATCAATTTGTCTATTTAGATTATCCAATTCTTCTTGGTTCAATCTAGGTAGGCTATACGTTTCTAGAAACTTGTCCATTTCTTCTAGCTTTTTAAATTTTGTGGCATAAAGTTCTTCATAATATTTTCTTATAATCCTTTGTATTTGTGTAGTATCAGTGGTAATTTCTCCCATTTCATTTCTAATTTTAGATATTTGTGTCCTTTCCTTTCGTCCTTTGATTAGTCTTGCCAGGGTTTTATCAAATTTGTTGACTTTCTCAAAGAACCAGCTGTTCGTAATATTATTTTTTTCTATTGTTCTTCTGTTCTCTAATTGATTTAGCACTGTTTTAATTTTTATTATTTCTTTCCTTCTGATTCCTTTGGGTTTTGTCTGCTCTTCTTTTTTGAGTTCTTTAAGATGGGATGTTAAGCTGTTTACTTGTGATTTTTCTTGTTTCTTAAGATGGGACTGTAATGACACAAATTTTCCTCTTATGACCGCTTTCGCTGTGTCCCAATAATTCTGATACGTTTTGTTTTCATTGTCATTAGTTTCTATATATTTTTAACCTCATCTTTCCTTTGTTCTTTTATCCAGTCCTTTTTAAATAAGCTGTTGTTTAATCTCCATGTATATGCGTTTCTTTCTGCGTTCCTTTTACATTTGATCTCCAATTTCAAAGCCTTGTGCTCTGAGAATACACTTGGTATGATTTCGATCTTCTTGAATACGCTGAGGCTACTTTTGTGTTCCAGCATTTGGTCTATCCTTGAGAATTTTCTTTTATTTATTTATTTATTTATTTTATATTGTTAGACTTATTGGGGTGACATCTGTTAGCAAGGATTACATAGGTTTCAGGCATACAATTCTACAGTGCATTGTCAACTTGATGTATAAATAAGTTCACCACCTAATGTGACTTCTCTCCCTATGTGCACTAGAAAAGAAGATGTAGTCTCTTTTTGCTGGATGAAGTGTCCTGTAAATGTCAATTATGTCCAATTGCTGTAATGTGTCGTTTAGAGCTGTTGTTTCCTTATTTATTTTCTGTTTGGATGATCTGTCCATGGCTGTTAGTGGGGTGTTTAAGTCTCAAACAATGATAGTGTGTTCATCAGTTTCTCCTTTCAAATCAGGTAGTAGTTTCTTTGTATATTTTGGTTCATCCTGGTTGGGAGCATATACATTAATTAGTGTCAAGTCTTCTTGTTGTTGTTTTGTGCCTTTTATCATTATATAATGTCCATCCTTGCCTTTTACTCTCTTTTTTAATCTGAAGTTTATTTCATTAGATATCAGTATGGCAACTCCTGCTTTTCTCTGGTTACCATTTGCTTGAAGTATTGTTTCCCATCTTTTCACTCTGAGTCTCTATTTTCCTTATAGCTGAGTTGTGTTTCTTGGAGACAGCATTTGGATGGGTTCTGTTTTTTAATCCAGTGTGCTACTCTGTGTCTTTTTATTGGTGAGTTCAGTCCATTAACATTTAGAGTGATTATCAATATGTGAAGATTTCCTGTGGCCATTACTTATTTCTTTCTTTGTTTTCGTTTAATTTTTGTTTCTTTCTTGTTGCCCCAACTTTATTCCATTTTTCCTGATGTTTTGTTTCAGGTTGAAGAGCCTCCTTCAGTATTTCTTGGAGTGCTGGCCTTGTGCTGGCAAATTCCCTCAGCTTCTGTGTCTGAGAAGGTCTTTATTCCTTCATATCTGAAAGATAATTTTGCTGGATAATTTATTCTTGTCTGTTAGTTCCTCTCTTAAATTTTTGAATATTGGATTCCACTTCCTCCTGGCTTGCAGAGTTTCTGCTGAGAAATCTGATGCCAGCCTGATAGGTATTCCTCTAAATGTTATAGTTCTTTTTTTCCCTTGGCTGCGTTGAGAATTGTCTCTTTGTGTTTAGTTTTGGACATATTTAGTACCATGTGTCCTCGAGAAGATCTTTTAGGGTCCAGGTATCTAGGGGACCTGTTTTCTTCTTGAACTTGGGGTTCCAGATCTTTCCATAGTTTTGGAAAGTCTCATCTACATTTGTTTGAGTATGTTCTCTGTAGAATGCTCTACCCCTTCTTCTATTCCTATTATCCTGTTGTTGTTTTGTCTCATGGATAGTTCTTGTAGAGTTCTTTCAATCCTTTAGATTCTATATTCCCTCTCTTCCTCTTTCTTAGCTCTTTCCATGCTCTGATGTTCGATATCACTAATTCTTTCCTCCATTTGGTTGTCCCTGTTTCCTATTGCAATTATTTCATTTCTCACTTCTTTTATTGTGTTATTTATCTCTCACATTTCCATCTCAATCTTGCTTATGTCTTGAATTTCTTTGTTAAATTGTTACTTTTGTTCTTGAAGTTCCTTTTTTATGTCATTCATGTCCTTTTTTATGTTGTTTATGTCAGACATGGTGCTCTGCCAGTATGTTTTCATTTCTCTCACAGCGTTTAGAATGGCAACTTTAAATTCTCTCTCACATAATCCGGAAACTTCTAGGTCTAAAAAGCTGTCTTGATATATTCCCTGTTCTTTCTGAGGAGTTTTAGTTTTTAAGGAATTTGTCCTGCCTGCTGGGTTCTTCCTCCTTGACATGAGGGCTATATGTTCAATAGTGCCCTGGAACCCAGATTGGTACTTCTGTGGTGTCTTGCTGGAGGGCAGACACGAGGTAGTACCGGGGGGGGAAAATTTTGGGAGAGAGAGGAGTTGTTTATTTCTTATTTCTGTTCTCCTGTTATGTATAGAGGCAGTTCACATCTATCATGGTCCCTCCACTTCCTGTAGTTAGTTGGTTGGGAAGTTTGTAGGAAAGGGGACAGGCCAACAAAAGGCACAAAGGGGCAGTTCCACCTTCTGCCCTATGCTGTGGAAGCTGGGTGATGCTGGTCAAGGCTGCTCCTGCTGGCTGGAGAAAATGCTATCAAATCCACCTTTCTTCCTGGGCCTGCTTCCGAGGCCAAACGTTGGGGCAGAGTCTGCAAGCTCTCCCTGCTTTCAGGACCCAGGGGCATGCGAGTAGGCATGTACACAAGTCCAAAACTGTGGGTCTGACCCCGCGGTAGGAAGGCAGCTGACCCGCCTCTGCAGCCGGCCTGGAATGGGAGCTGCAGCCCTGTGCAGGAGCTGTGCACACTGCGCCCGCATTTGGTCTGCCTCTGCAGCGGGCCGGAACGGGAGCCACAGCACTGTGTAGGGGCTGTGCACTTCCCACGTGACAGCTGGCTCACCCCCAAAGTGGACCAGGACCAGGAACCACAGCCCTGTGCGCGCCTGTGGTGTGGGTCCCTAGGGAGCCTAGAGCCAAGATGTCGTCTCTGCAGTTCAGAGTCTTCGCTCAGCCCTGCTACCACTCAAGAGTTCCAGAGGCTGGCTCCCAAAGTCTGTCCCCAACTCGCCGCTCCAAATTCCAGCTCCCCAGCCTAGCTCCCCAAATGATTCCCACTGTTCTGCCGCTTTGCTAGGGCTTTTCCTTTTGTCGCCTCTTTGCTTCTCCCCTCCCATGCACTGCAATCAGCCGCAATCGGGTCCTGTTGCAATCTGTCTTTGCTGCCTCCCCTCTCTCCCACTCGCCCCATTCTCACCAAACCTTAGGTTTTTACTTGCAGTGCGTGAATGTCTCAGCTGCCATTTTCTGTCACCTAGGGTCCTCTTTCGTGGCTCCTGGGTGGCTGTTCAATTGTGTTTTCTGCGAGAGTCTTAAGGGACCTCCTCTCCAGTGGCCATTTTGTCCTCCTCTCTCTAGAGATTCTTTTTATATCAGGTTACAGGTCTGCATGCATCTCTGTTCTTGTCAAGTCGAGTTTCTGCATTAATCATGTGTGTTGGTAAAGTTTGAGGTCAGTGGTGTGTCTCTGCCCTGGTCACATTGGAATCAGTCAGAGGTCTCTGTGTTGTACAAGTAGGGGTTCTGTTAGGGGTCTCTGAGCTGGATAGGTTGATGTCTTATGGGGGGTTATGTGCTGATTTGTTTGACATCCACTGGGGTTCTCTGTTCTGTTCAGATTGGGTGTCTATTGTGTGCCTTTGTGCTGGTCAGGTTTGGGGTCTAACTAAGGTCTCTGTGGTCATGAGTTTGGAAGTAAGCCTGAGGTCTCTGAGCTAGTCACTTTTGCGTTCTGTTCAAGGTGTTTGTACCAACTGAGGTTTGGGGTTCACCTCGGTTCTCTGTGCTGGTGAAGTTGGAGATTCCCTGAGGTCTCTATGATGATGAGGTTTGTGATCTTCATGGAATCTCTGTATTTCTCACTTAGATATCAAACTTTGAATATCTGTGCTTTTCAGGTTGGAGTTCTGCTATGGATCTCTGTGCTGGTCAGGTTTGAAGTCTGCCTGGGAACCCAGCACTAGTAAGAATGTGTACATACCTATGGTTTCTTTGTCAGTCTTGTCAGTGTTATAACAGAAATATCTATTTCTGGTCAAATTGGGGGTGTGCTGGATGTCCTCCCCAATCATAACTCAAGTTAGAAATGGCCTAAACCCAGTATCAGGGGGAATGGTTTAACTGCGGCATGGGGCATTTGGAAAACAGATAGAAGCTGTTAGGTCCAAATTTACCAGGGTTCTGAGGGTGGGGTCCCTTCAGGAGGCAACCAGGAGACATCATTGATGTTTCAGACAGGTCTCTGCATACCCTACTAAATGTGCTGTATTTGGAAACTCTCTTTCTCATGTGCACTTTGGGCTGAATTGGAAGGAGCTACCGTATTCCTGACCCCAGTTGCCTTTCTCCTGACCGTGGCCTCCCACTTGTCCTTCTTTCCTGGGAACTGGCCTGGAGCCAAATACTGGATTCTGTAACATGAGAGGGAGGTGGGTATTGATAGGGAAAGCCCCTGACTTTCCACATTCTTCCTCTCTTTGAGAATTCTCTATATACTTTGGGAGATGTGCAAGAGTCATGCCCCTCTTTGGGTGTGTTTGTACAAACTGTGAGATAATAATGGCTGGAGGTCCCCAACAATCTCAAGAGCCTAGTTGTCATGGGCAGTCGATTGGGGCTGCCTGGCTTCAGGCCTGCAGGTCAACTAAGCTGTGCTGTCATGGTCTATTGCCTTGGGCTAAGCTCTAGTTTTGGTGTAACCCAAAGATAGGATAGGGTGATCTCTTGGGCTCTGAGTTCTTGTGGTTGTGGTGGAGAGTCACTGGTCTCAGCTTGAAGCCCTCAGATAATTCTAGGGAGCCTCACATGCCACTGAAGACCAACAATTCTGGTGGGCATTGGTCAGTCTCACTTCATACCACCGCTGCAAATCTGGATATCCCAGGAAAACAGGAAACCCATTCTGGGACGAATTGGAATTTTCATCTGAACTCAGAAAATACTGTCATTCACAGGGTTCAGAGCTATGAATCCCGGAGGCCTATGTATTTTCCAAGGCCTGGTCAGTGAAAGACTAAGCAAAGTTCCTGCTGGGCATGATATCATGAAGTGCTCCAGCACCCCAGAGTCCTCAGAGACTGCAGGTTGATCAACAGGTTCAAAAATCCTGAAACACACTTAGAGACCCCTAATGGATTTTTGTTAAAGCAGGTCTTCACAGAACCTCAGCAAACTAAACTGGCCCACAGAAACCACAGAGGACCAACAACATGTGAGAAGCTGACATTTGAGATGGAAAGAATGTAGCCAGCCACATTGACCATCTGATTGAACCCACAATTTTGACAGCTAGATCAAGAGGTATCTTGGTCCACACCAAGTTCCATGGGTGAAATCAGTGTGTAAGTTTGCACCCTTGGTATCTCACAACAAGGTGTCGTGAGTAGTAGCTGTCAGTCTGTGTCTGCTTGCCATTTTGGATCTGTAGCTGGTGGGATGTAGGTCTATACGTGCTCTATGTATTGGTCATATCAGCAGTATGCAGGAAAATCTCTCTGTCCAGTCACATTGAGGGTGTCCTGAATGTTCTGTTTAATCTCAACTGAAGCTAGAAATAGCCTGAGCCTAGATTGAGGTGAAGGGTTTTAACTTCTGCCAAGGGATATTCGGATAACAGATGGAGGATGTCAGGTCTCACCTTAGCAGGATTTGAGGGTGCAGCCCCTCCAGAAAGCAAACATTGATGATTCCAACAGGTCTCCGCATACCCTGCTGAATGTGGTGTACTTGGGAACTTTTTCTCCTGTGCCCTTGGGATGAATGGTGTGGAGCAACCCTGTGCCTGCCCCCAGTTGACTCCCTCCTGACTATGGACTCCCACTGGTCCTTTCTTCCATGGGCACTGGCGTGGAGACCGAGGTTGGATTCTATAACACCAAAGGGAGGTGAGTATTTATAATAGAGGCATCTAAACATTGAACTTTTCCTCTGTTTGAGAATTTTCTGTATACAATGGGAGGTTGTGCCAGAGCCATGCTTCTCTTTGGGTCTGCTTATACAAGCCGCCCATGAGGAAAGAAAGGCTGGGGACTCCCAACAGCCTCAAGAGACTGGTGGTCATGGAAAAGGGATTGGGGCTGCCTGGCTTCAGGCCTAGAGATCAGCTGAGCTGTGTTGTCATGGTCTCTCACCTAGGGTTAAGTACTACATTCGCTATATCCCAAAGACTGTTTGGAATCGATTCTCTGTTCTTTGTTCTTATGTGTGTGGTGGGGAGTCACTGATGTAAGCTTGTGTCACTCTGCACAACTCAGGGTGTTTCTCACATGCCACCAAACTAAGTTCAACAGTACTGGAGAAGCACTGACCAATCTCAGTGCAAATTCACTGCTGCAGACCAAGATACTGAAGGCCACCTGAAAACGAGGGCACCCATGTTGGGAAGGGTTGGAGGTTGATCTGTACCCAGAGTATGCTTTCATTCACAGGGGTCAATTAAACAAATCCATGAGGTTGATATAGTTTCCAAGGCCTGGTGAAAGGCAGGACTGGACCAAGCTCTTGCTATGCACACTATAACCTCTGACAGACCTGTTGTTTGTTAAAAGCAGAGGTCAAAGCGCCTCAGGGTTTTTAGGGGCTGTAGGTTTATCTAGAATTTGGAAAGCCCTGAGATACATCCAAAGCTCCCCAAAGATTTCTGTGAGGCCAGGTGCTCACTGTGCCCTCAAAGAATATCAGGGAACCCACAGAAACCACAGAGGACTGACCACATCTTAAGAAGCTACCATTTTATGTGGAAAGCATTTGACCACGCCACACTGGCTAGCTTCATTCTGATTGAACCATGCAACCTTGAAAGCTAGATCGAGCGATGTCTTGGTTTACACCAAGTTTCATGGGACTCCATTGGTGTATAAGTTGGCACTGATGGTCTGCCATTCCAAGGTGTCATAGATAGAACCACCAGTCTCTGGCTGCTTTCCATTTTGGGTTTGTGACTGGTGGGCTGCACACCTAACTTTGGTCTCTGTGGGGGTCATATGAGTGTTATGCCAGACACCTCTATGTACATTCACTTCGCAGTTTTCCTGGATTATCTTATTAATCCCAATGGAGGGTAGAAATGACCTGAGCCTAGGATCAGAAGGAGGAATTTAATTTCAACCAAGAGTGCTTTAAAGAACATATTGAGGTTTTCAGTTCTCACCTTCTGGGGCCTTTGAATGGGAGGTCCCTCCAGGAAGCATCCATGAGGCATCACTGATGTTTTATATTGCTCTTTTCATAGCTTCCTAAAAGTGGTATAATTGGAAACTTTGTTTCTCACGATTTGTGCTTGGGACTAAATGGGGTTGAACTACCTTGTACCTGCCCCCAGTGGCTTCCTTCCTGACCATGGCATCTCTCTTGACATTCAATCCCTGGGCACTAGCCTGGAGCCCAAGTTTGGATTCTGTAACACCACAGGGAGGATGGTATTTATAACAAAATTCACTCATGAAAAAGCTTCATCCTTTGAGAATTCTCTAAATTATCTGGGAGTTGGTGTCAGACCCATGTCCCTCTGTGGGTCTGCTTGTATAAACCCCCATAAGGACAGAATGGCAGGAGACACCCAAGAACATCAAAAGCCTGATGGTCATGGGCAGGGGATTAGGGCTGCTTGCCTTCTAGCCCAGAGATCTCCTGAGCTGTCCTTTGTTGTGATCTTTTGCTCCTGGGCTAAGCTCCACTCCTGGTGTATCCCAAAGTCATGCTGGGGTGCCCTCTTGGGCTCTTGGTTCTTATGTGTGTGGTGGGGAGTCACAGTTCTGAGCTGTGGTGCTCTACTCATTTAAGAGTGCTTAGCACACGCCACCAAAGCCCAACAGTACTAGTGGGCATTGGCTAGTCTCATGGCAGACCATTGCTGTAGTCCCGGATACTGCCGGCATGCTGGAAAATGAGGAACACAGGCCGGGAAGGGTTGGAATTTTCATCTGAACCCAGGGGATACTGTCATTCCCATGGGTCAGGACTACTCATCCCTGAGGCTGATGTATTTTTCTGGGTCTGATGGGGGTAAGACTGAGCCAAGCTTTTGCTGGGTACACCATAACTCACACCCGTCAGGTAACTTATGCACTAATAGCTGAGGGCTACTGCAACCAAGGTCCTAAGGGACTGCAACTTCATCTAGGTGTTGGAGATAACTGGGATACACTTAGAGACCCCCATGCTTTTCTGTTCCCCACACAGTGGGGAACCCAAGTCCCCACTGTGTCCTCAGAGAATGTCAGGGGTCCACAAGCAGCAGAGGACTGACCACATCCTGAGAAGCTGATATCTAAGCTGGAAAAAATGAAGCCAGGCTGTTGTGGCCAGCTTCTGTTTTATTGAACTCTGTAACTTTGGTGGGTTGATTGAGAGGTATCTTGGTTCACACAAATTACCATGGGGTGTAGATGGCATGTAAGTTGACGCCTATGATCTGCCACCTCCAAGTGTAAGGTGCAGAGTTGCCAGTCTCTTCCTGCTTCCCATTCTGAGTCTGTGGCTAGTAGGCTCTGGGTCAACCTGAGGTGCCTGTGTTAGTCAATCAATGGTATGCCGGAAATTTCTGTGTCCTGTCACATTAATGTTGTTTTGGATGTTCTCTAAAATTCCTACTTAAGCTATACATGGCCTGAACTTTGGATCGGAGGGAGGGGGTCGTTTGATTCCTGCCAAGTGGCATTTGAAGAACAGATGGAGGCTGTCAGGTCCCAACTTGCTGGGGCTTCCAAGGTGCATCTCCTCAAGGAGGCCTCCATGAAGCATCAGTGATAATTTTGTCAGGTTTCTGCTTACCCTCCTAAATGTGGTGTACTTGGGAACTGGATTGTGTGGAACTAACCTGTGCCTTTCTTCAGTTGGCTGCCACCTGACCATAGCCTTCCACTGGTCCATCATTCCTTGGGCACTGGCATGGCGCCCAAGGCTTGATTCTGTAATACAAGGGGGAAGTGAGTATTTATAATGGAAGCCAATTATTTCCCAAATTCTCCCTTTGTTTGAGAATACTTTTATACTCTGGGAGTTGATGGCACACCCATGCCACTCTTCAAGTCTGCTTTTACAAATGCTCATTACTAAATATTGGCTGGATACCCCCCAAAACCTCAAGAGCCTGGTGTTAATGGCAGCAGATTGGAGTTGCTGGCTTCAGATCTGGAGATCAGGTGAGCTGTGCGGTGCAATGCTCTCTTGCCCCTGGCCTAAGCTCTGCTCCTGGTCTGTCTCAAAGACTGGCTGAGGTGTACTCCTGGGATCTGAGTTTTTATATGTACTGTGATGAGTCACTGGTCTGAGATTGTGGTACTCTATCCAACTCAGGGAGCCTCTCACTTGCTGCCAATCTAAGCCAAGAATTATTAAGGGAACATTATCCAGTCTCCCTGCACACCCACTGCTACAGACTTGGATACCGCCTGCCTCCTGGAAAACAGGACACCCATTCTGGGAAGGGTTCAAGTTTTCATCTGCTCCAAGAGAATACTGTCATTCATAAAGGCCTGGGCTACTCATCTCTGAGGCCAATGTAGTTTCCAAGGCCTGGTGAAAGACAAAACTGGGCCAAGCTCTTGTTATGTACATGATAACTCAGGCTTGTGTGACCCTTTCTTTGTTAAAAGTTGAGGTATCCATCACCTCATGATCCTCAAAAATTGCAGGTTGATCAAGGGTTTGGAAAGTCCTGAGATACACCTAGAATGCCCTAATGCATTCCTGTGGGGACAAGTCCCCACCATGCCCTCAGAGAATGTCAGGGGACCCACAGGGACCACAGAAGAAAGAGCACATCATGAGAAGCTAACATGGAAATGTGGCCAGCTTCATTCTGATTGAACCCTGTAAACTTGGAAGGTAGATTTAGAGGTGTCTTGGTCCCCAGAAAGTTCCATGGAGTGCTGTTGATGTGTACTTTGGCTCCCAAGGTCTTCCACTCCCAGATGTCGAGGGCAGAAGCTCCAAGTCTCTGGCTGTTCCCCATTTTGGGTCTGTGGCTGGTGGGCTGTAGGTCTAACTGTGGTCTCTGTGTTGATCATAGTAGCAGTATTCCAGGAACCACTATTTTGTTTCACTTGTGTGTGTACTGGATGATATCGCCTATCCCAACTGAAGCTAGAAATACTTTGATCCTAGGATCAGGGGAAGGGGTTTACCTTCTGGCAAGGGGTATTTGAAGAACAGATAAAGGCTGTCAGTTCTCACCTTACAGGTCCTTTGTTTGAGAGTCCTTTCCAGGAGGCATCCATGGGGCATCACTGATGATTCATAAAATTCTTGTCATACACTTTTTAATGTGGTGTAATTGAGATCTCTGTTTCTCACGATATGCATTTGAGACTGGATGGGATGGAGCTACCCTCTGCCTGACCCAATTGCCACTCTCCTGACTACTGCATGTCCCTAGTTCTTCATTTCCCTGGGCACTAGCCTGGAGCCCAATGCTGGATTCTGCAACATCAGCAGGAGAAGTGTATTTAAATTGGAAACTGCTCAGGTTTCACCTTATTCCTATGTTTGACAAATATGTGAGGTCTCTGGGAGGTGGTGCCAGACCCATGCCCCTCTTTGGGTCTTTTAGAAACCACCCAGAAGGAAACAGTGGCTGGATACACCCAACAGTCTCATGAGCCTGGGGGTCATGCACAAGGGACTGGGGAGCTGTCTGGCTTCTGGCCTAGAGATCAGCTGAGTTGTGCTTTGTCATGACTTCCCTCCCTCAGGCTAAGCTACGGTCCTGCTGTATCCCAAAAGAAGGCTGGCTTGCACTGTTGAGCTCGGAGTTGTTATATGTGTGGTGGGAGTCACAGATCTGAGCTTGCAGCACTCTGCACTACTAAGGGTGCTTCTCACATGCCAGCAAACACATCCCAGAAGTACTGGAGGAGTGTTGCCTAGTCACACTGCACAAACTAGTGCAGACAGATACTGCACGGTTCCTGGAAAAAAAATGGGCACCCATGCTGGGAAGAGTTGGGAGTTTCCTCTTGATTCAGGGGATACTGTCATTCACAGGGATCAAGGCTATTAATTTTTGAGGTTAATGTAGTTTCCAGGGCCTGGTGTGGGGCAGGAGTAGTGCAACCTCTAGCTGGATATATACTACCACACTTCCTTTTAGAGTCTTCTTGGTTGCTAATAATTGAAGTCTCCAGCACTCCAAGGTCTTCAGCATTTTAAGTTTGACCTATGGGTTGGAAAAATCTTAGAGGCGCTCCAAGGTTTCCTGCAAGGTGATGTCTCCTTCTTGCCCTCAGAGCCCATCAGTGACTGACAGGTTTCAGAGAGGGCTGTCCACATCCTGAATAGCTGACATCTAAGGTGGAAAGAATGTTGCCAGGCCACTGTATCCAGCTGCATTCTGGTTGAACCCAATAAACTTGGCACCTAGATAGACATGTGCCTTGGTTTAAATGGAATGGAGTTGGGGTTTAAGTGGCTTCTATAGTCTGCCACTTCCAGGTGTCATGGGTAGAAGGTGCCAGTCTCTGGCTTGTCCCCATCTTGGGTGAATGGCTATTAGACCCTCAATCGTGTCAAAATTTTTCTGATGGGCTCTAAGGATCCTGGTGTGAGTGGGTCCCTGTTTTGCTTTGTTTTGTTTTTCTCATGTTGAGTTTCTACCCGAGGTCTCTCTGTTGGTAAAGTTTGAGGTTGATTGGTGGTGGTCTCTGCTCTGGTGAAATCGAGATAACATGGGAGTTTCTGAGTGTGGCAGGTTGGGGTTCTGCTGAGATGTGTCTTTTTCCAGTCACATTTGTAATCTGCCTGTGGTCTGTCCTTGTCAGGCTTCAGATCTGCTGGTATTTTTTGCTGTTCTCGTGTGTGCCTGGGTATTCTGTTCTGTGCATGTTGGAGGTTTGCATTGGAGGCTCTGTTCAGGGAAGGTTGGGAGTCAGCTGAGAAAATATGTGATATTCAGGTTGAGGATCTCTCAGTAGTCCCTATGGTGGTCATTTGGGAGTCCTGTCTTGGTTCCCGGTTATGGTTAGGATGGGGATATGTTGCAGACGTTTGCCTGGTCAGGTTGATGTTTTACTTGGGATATATTTGCTGGTCTATTTGGAGATTTGCATGGATCTCTCTGCTGGTCAGGTTAAAGGACTGTTGGGCAATGTGTTTGTCATGTTGTGTGTGTGCTGGGGGTCTGTTTTCTGGTCAGGTTCCAGGTCTTCAGGGATCCCTTTGCTTGCAATGTTGATTTTCTTCCTAAGGTCTCTGTGTTTGTCTAATTTGAGTTTCAAGGTGCTCTCTGTTTTGTTAAGTTTGGGCTCAGTCAGGGGCTTCTTTTCTGGGTGGTTTGGGATATTGCTGGAGGCCTGTCTACCCACTCGTATTTGGAATTTGCCCCGGGTTTGTCTTGGTCAGGTTTTGGGACTTCTGGGTTTTGTCTGATGGTATTGTGTGTGCCTGTGGTCTCTATTTTGGTCATCATGAAGGTCTGCATTGGGGACTCTTTTCTGGTCATGTTGGGGGTCTGCTGGGGCTTTCTGTGATCATCAGGTTTGGGGTCTACTGTTGCTGTCTGTGGTGGTCAGTTTGGGGGAACTTCACGAGTCTCTATGCTTGTCGTTTGAGGGTTTTTCAGAGTTCTTTGTTCTGGTTGGGATGGGGATGTGGGGAGGACTTCATGCTTATTCAGTTTGGGGCTCTGTTTAGGGTTTTTGTGGTGAGTGATTTTTTTTTGTTTGTTTGTTTGTTTTGAGATTTGTTGGGGTATCTCTGCTGCTCAGGTTAATGGACTGCTGGGTAATGTTCTTGTCAAGTTGGGTGTCTGCTGCTTTTCTCTTCTATGGTCAGGTTCCCCATCTGGAATTCTCTTTGTGCTTGTCATGTTGTGTTTAATCCTGAGTTCTTTGTGTCGGTTAAATTTGAGGTCAGTGGATAGTCTCCATTCTGGTCTGTTTGGAATTGCTCGCAGGTCTCTCTGCTGAACAGGTTGAGGTCTTCTGTGAATTTTCTCTGCTGATTCATTTGAAGTCCCACGGGGTCCTCTGTTTTGGGCTGATTGGGTGTCTTCTTCAGGTCTCTATGGTCATGAGGTTGGAGTTCTAACTGAGGTTTCCTTGCTGGTCAATTTTGAAGTCTATCGGCGATTTCTGTGCTGGTCAGTTCAGGGGTCTACACAGGCACCCAGTTATGTTGCAGGTTTACCTGGGGTCTCTGTGGTGGTGAGGTTGGAGACTGTCAGGGTCTCTGTGCTTGTATTGTTGGGGTGTCTGCCTTGGGTCGCTGTGCTTCTCATGTCAGGAGTATTCTTGGTGTCTGCACCAAGTAATGATGAGGTTTTGCCTGTTTGTCTGCTGGTCAGGTTGGAGGTCTGATTTTATCTTCCTGCTGATCATTTTGATGATCTTTCTGCTGCTCATTCCTGGTACTCTTCTGGTCATGTGAGTTTCTGATGGTGATTTCTTATTAGTCAAGTTATAGCTTTATGTGCGAGTCTCTGTGTTGGTCAGGTTTGGTGTCTGCCAGGTTTATGTATGTTGGTCAGAATTGGTGTTTGTCTGTGGAGTCTGTACCGGTCAAGTTTGTGGCCTCTGAGCTGGGTCTCTGTGATGGAGATGGGATGTCTGCCTGGGGTCTCTGCGACAAGTCATGGTGGGGGTGTGCATGTGGTCTCTGTGCTGGTCAGGATGGAAAACTCTTTGGGGGCTCTGAGCTTGTCAAGTTGGGGTGTACCTGTGTTCTCTGTGGTGGTCATGTCAGGAGTCTACTGGTAACCTCTGTGCCCAGTGTTGTTCAGGATCTGCCCTGAGTCTCTGTTCTGGACAGAATGAGTGCCTACCTGAGGACTTTGTGCTAGTCAGGTTGAAGGTCTTTCAGAAATCACTGTGCTGGTAATGTTGCTTATTTGCCAAAGGTTTCTGGACCGTGTAATGTTGGATCTTCCAGGGGTATGACTTGTGTAAATATACAGTTTTTTAAATGAAATGTTATGCAATTTTATTGCACATTCACTGAAACAGAAAATATATAACTAATAAGAGAGAAAGTCCACTACAAAATGAAATAGAATATGGTGAAAATTGATTATAAACATAATACCAATTATTTTTATAAAAATGTACAATAATTATCACATCCAAAGAAGGCATACGTGACCATTATTACAAACAAAGAAGGTATTAGAATTCATATGAAAATTGCAAGAAAATCATTGAGCCCTTAATAATTTAAAGAGAATCATGTCAGATCCTTTGGAATAGATGATGTTTATGTTATACAGGCACATGCATTTAATAAAACTTTGAGAAAAAAATACTCATAGCACTAAGACTACAACTTTTGCTATAAGAAATATAAAGTATGCATTTATATCTAACCCACATAACCACAAGGTAGAGAAAAAATTGCAATAATGGCATGGAGTGTAAATCATTATGAGATTAATTATTATACCAGAAGTTTAGACAATTCACCAAGGATAGCTACTGTTCGCACTTGTGCCTTACCCATATTTGTTTTCTTTCTTTCTATTTTTTTTTTTTACTGCATTTCCTTATATGACTTGGTCCTCACAACTTGTAAAACATAGTATTGCTGTGAACAACCCCACCAACAAAAGATAATTTCTCCTCCTCTCTATCAAATCTTCTGTCAGAGGATACTGACATTGGTTCTTTAAAGACACATGAGATTCATGAAGTGAGGGAAGCTGAGGCTGTGCCTGTACCTCAGGTGAGTGGTTGTAAAGAGAGCATGTTAGCTTTACTAAAGATCACATTTTCTGCCATGGCCAAGATCTTGCAAAGGTATATTTGTAAACTATTAGCAGTTATCACCAACTTAAGCACGTCAAGGCAGCTTACCTGAAATAAAAATGTATAATTATTTTCAAGTATAACTAGACAGAGAAGCACTACAGGGCAGAGACAGTGTCAGATAGTGCAAACCACCCTTGCAGGATATGTAACTTCTGATTTAAAGTCTTTTAAAATGTGAATGCCCTCATCCAGACTTCTGTTTTACTGCTTTGTTTACCCTCCTTCATCCAACTCCCTAAAGTAGTCTGGTCCATGACTCTGCCATGCTTCAAGACTGGAGGAGCTGCAAATTGACACCACTGTTGCAAACCTGGGTTCCCAAAGCTCTGTACAGTTGTCTTTTACAGAAATTCAGAATTTGTGTTAGAGCGAATAAAAAAGACCCTGTCAGAAACTTAATTCAGTAAGTTCTAGAATCTCCAAAGGGGTGCAGCACCCCAAATCCAGGTGAACACATACCTTTGCAAAATCCAGGAGGGTCACACCACTCAGGCCACCTGCATAGAGTAACTTCTTTTTGGTTATTTCTCTTCAGCCATTAACCCAACACTGGCCCCCAGGACTCATACCACTTCCAGGCCCCCTAAGAAGATGGCACCGTGGAAGTAACTGGCAATAAGTTGTGGAAAATAAAGAGAGAATTCAAGACCATGGTATGAATTCTTGCACAGGCAGTGGATTGGTTTTCTTAAGCTGACCACAAAATCTACAGCATTGATGGTTCCTGCTGTGCCTGGGGATCTGTGATAAAAACTTTGAGTCCTGCAAAGCTTGACAGCTTGACATTGAGCAGGGAAGCCAAAAGAACAGGACACAGTTTTGTCCGTTGTGTATCCTAATGTATCCCGTATGTTTCTGAAACAATCAAGCCACCAGAGCCCTTGTTCACCATTATACACTTCCCAAAAGAAGACAAGGCCACTCCTTTTTATTTTCTTTCCCAGTGCTATAATCCTTGAAGCTCCAGCCCAGTGCAGCCTGTGCTGGTCAGTCAAGGCCTCACACCTGAGTTTTACTGGGGTTCCCAAATGTTTTGAGTGTCCACCACTGTTCTGGGAACTACGGTGACACTAAAAAGTGTGAGGGTATCTCTACCTTCAGAAATCCATTTCAGATTTTCCTACACCAGCAAATGACAGCATCTACAGCTACACATATTCAATCTTCACTTTCATGTCAAAGAGCCAGACCATATAATTGTAACAAAGCACATGAATGTTTTTCAAAGCATGAGGACATTTTTCTTTCGTTGCTCCAAAACTTTCCTGCATCTTCATAAGAACTCAGACATTGATACCTGGAGGACAGTGCTGGTTCCTGATCCTGCTGTTCCATTCAGATATTTACTAAAGGAAATGCAGCTAATGTCAGGTAGCTATGGTGATGTGATTACTATGAACAAGGCATCATAGTAGGTGATATGTCATTAGTCCTCTAATAGCCCTATGACAGAGCATTACCATGAGTCTATTGCACACAGGCTGATGAGTCAAGCAACTGCTATGTCCCCAGTGTCTACTTTAATTGCCTTTTTCAGACTAAATCTGGACCCAGGTGCAACCAGTCCATGGATTTACTTTGAAAAATGAAGACTTATAAGATCCTGTGGCTACCTCTCATGTTGGGTCATTTTCTATGATCACCCCCACATCCAATAGTGTGTCCTCCCATGTACTACATACAAAAAATGACTCTCCACCTAGTAGTACAAAGGGAAATCTGCCAGAGGTTGTCAGACAGAAAAAAGAAAGTGCTTGGAAGCAGCGCTGTAATGGTGCAGGGTCACCGGTTTCTGGGTCATGATGTTCACTGCCCATGGATATGGTGGAGGATTTGCTAAGCTGATCAGCAGAGAAAGCTAAATAGCAAATCTTAGCCCAAAACAATGTCATTCCCAGGCAGCTGATAGAATAAGGTGTGGTTCCTGTGTCTCCACCCTGTGCATCTGCAACTAAAAGCAGACACACCCAGTGTGAAAAAGTTTCTGAAAAGAAGGCCTCTGCTTCCTTATCTTTAAGATATTTTGCATAGATGCAGTAACAGAAAGATATTAGCAGCCTGCAGAAGAGCCTGTTTCCACTTGTTCTTCATCAGGACCAAGTGTGTTCCAAGTCCCTGACAAATTCTTCCTGTTTTCTATTGGCTTTTCAGAGCAGAGGGCATCTATAGGCTAAGGGGCCTGGGTAATGCAGAAATGTGCCAGAGCAGAGAAACTCTGACCCAGGAACCAGGTGCCAGGCGAGCCTTGTTGGAGTCCCAGGAGCCTCATTTAAAAGTGTATGAAATCAATGCCCAGGCTCAGGTGAGAGGCAACAGGAGTAAACTGGACACAGTCAAAAAGTGGAGTAAAGAAGGACAGAAAGAGTTGCTCCAGGGACTTCTCACAATTTCAAAAGCCTGTAAGCCTACCCCCTTTGCTTTCTGGTCTCTGGTGGACTAACAGCTTTCAGGAACTTAGACAGAGGAGTGTGTTTTTATTTCAGGTTTTCCTGCCTGTGGCTGAAGAACCAAGGTATACTACCAGGGGGGAATCTGTCCCAACTATAGTGAATGGCCCAAGATTCAAGAGCAACATGAAGTCATTCCAGGTGTTTCTTTCTCTGAGCTGAAGGAACCACTGATTATTAGTATCCATCTTAACAATGTAAGCTCTTCACAGAACAGAGGGCTTTCTGAGAACTTTTCACAATTTTATTCAGCTTTGGTGCCTGCTACACTCACCATAAGCAGGGCTAAAAGTACCCACATGTTTATTGCACTTCCACACACACACACATTAAAGCATGCAGTGGGAAATGAACACTGCTAGAAAACAAATGCCTGTGAGAGAGAACAGCAAGCTCTGTAGGGAGGATCATTAACACTAGGTGTGTCCAAAAGTACTCCATGGTACAATTTACACTGTGACCTGAGGGCAAGCTGATCCATTTTTCCCCAAGTCAAAGAAAAGTGTGCTGGTGTGAGGCATCTCAAATGGGCAGAAATACGGAGGTAGAAATAAATTTGGCCAAGAGGTTTGGAAAGGCTCAAAGTGTTAGACAAGAGCTGATAGTTAAGGACAAAAGGGCCATACCCATGTTCACACATGTGCTAGTTGTCCGCAGGGTCTTCCCAGTCCTCTCACCTAGCACTTACAGCAACAAATGTCGACCAAATCACCGTCCTTGTGATCAGGTACCAGGCTCTGCACAGCTGTAAGCCTCTTCCTCGGGGTCTGCTGGGACACTGGGTTTCATTGTCAACTGAGGCATGCACGAGGTACTCTCTCCTACCTCATGCATGGACTGGGGGGATTCAATTCAAATGGGGCCCCAAGGCTCTTTTCTCTGAGGGGCGGCAATATTCTGTTATTGTTTTACATGCATTTCTTAGTTTTTACTTAATTGCATTGGAGCCTAATAAGTAAGATTGTAATACATGACTCTGCTTTAAGAGAAGATAGTGTTCAAAAGATACAGAAAGAGATACACATTAAAAGTAACAGTGAGGCAAACAGAAAGAATCATACACACAGCGAGGAACAGGGTCCAAGAAAAAGAGAACACTACAAAGTAAAACTCATACTCATTAGCTATCAGGAAAATGCAAATCAAAACCACAATGAA